>JAVIWC010000560.1:0-18524 GCA_031894815.1 Creontiades dilutus
TTATCAAAATTGCTCAAAAATTAACTCTGTTTAATCGCTTTCAAACCTACTCTCTAAGGGGTTTTTCGGGGTGCTGAACACGAATCTGAAGTCCTTTTTTCGATAAAACGCTTCCTTCATGGTTATTTTCGCGTTTTTTCATCAAAATTGCTCAAAAATTAACTCTGTTTAATCGCTTTCAAACCTACTCTCTAAGGGGTTTTTCGGGGTGCTGAACACGAATCTGAAGTCCTTTTTTCGATAAAACGCTTCCTTCATGGTTATTTTCGCGTTTTTTCATCAAAATTGCTCAAAAATTAACTCTGTTTAATCGCTTTTCAAACCTACTCTCTAAGGGGTTTTTCGGGGTGCTGAACACGAATCTGAAGTCCTGAAGTCCTTTTTTCGATAAAACGCTTCCTTCATGGTTATTTTCGCGTTTTTTCATCAAAAAATTGCTCAAAAATTAACTCTGTTTAATCGCTTTCAAACCTACTCTCTAAGGGGTTTTTCGGGGTGCTGAACACGAATCTGAAGTCCTTTTTTCGATAAAACGCTTCCTTCATGGTTATTTTCGCGTTTTTTAATCAAAATTGCTCAAAAATTAACTCTGTTTAATCGCTTTCAAACCTACTCTCTAAGGGGTTTTACGGGGTGCTGAACACGAATCTGAAGTCCTATTTTCGATAAAAACACGAATCTGAAGTCCTTTTTTCGATAAAACGCTTCCTTCATGGTTATTTTCGCGTTTTTTCATCAAAATTGCTCAAAAATAAACTCTGTTTAATCGCTTTCAAACCTACTCTCTAAGGGGTTTTTCGGGGTGCTGAACACGAATCTGAAGTCCTTTTTTCGATAAAACGCTTCCTTCATGGTTATTTTCGCGTTTTTTCATCAAAATTGCTCAAAAATAAACTCTGTTTAATCGCTTTCAAACCTACTCTCTAAGGGGTTTTTCGGGGTGCTGAACACGAATCTGAAGTCCTTTTTTCGATAAAACGCTTCCTTCATGGTTATTTTCGCGTTTTTTCATCAAAATTGCTCAAAAATAAACTCTGTTTAATCGCTTTCAAACCTACTCTCTAAGGGGTTTTTCGGGGTGCTGAACACGAATCTGAAGTCCTTTTTTCGATAAAACGCTTCCTTCATGGTTATTTTCGCGTTTTTTCATCAAAATTGCTCAAAAATAAACTCTGTTTAATCGCTTTCAAACCTACTCTCTAAGGGGTTTTCGGGGTGCTGAACACGAATCTGAAGTCCTTTTTTCGATAAAACGCTTCCTTCATGGTTATTTTCGCGTTTTTTCATCAAAATTGCTCAAAAATAAACTCTGTTTAATCGCTTTCAAACCTACTCTCTAAGGGGTTTTTCGGGGTGCTGAACACGAATCTGAAGTCCTTTTTTCGATAAAACGCTTCCTTCATGGTTATTTTCGCGTTTTTTCATCAAAATTGCTCAAAAATAAACTCTGTTTAATCGCTTTCAAACCTACTCTCTAAGGGGTTTTTCGGGGTGCTGAACACGAATCTGAAGTCCTTTTTTCGATAAAACGCTTCCTTCATGGTTATTTTCGCGTTTTTTCATCAAAATTGCTCAAAAATAAACTCTGTTTAATCGCTTTCAAACCTACTCTCTAAGGGGTTTTTCGGGGTGCTGAACACGAATCTGAAGTCCTTTTTTCGATAAAACGCTTCCTTCATGGTTATTTTCGCGTTTTTTCATCAAAATTGCTCAAAAATAAACTCTGTTTAATCGCTTTCAAACCTACTCTCTAAGGGGTTTTTCGGGGTGCTGAACACGAATCTGAAGTCCTTTTTTCGATAAAACGCTTCCTTCATGGTTATTTTCGCGTTTTTTCATCAAAATTGCTCAAAAATAAACTCTGTTTAATCGCTTTCAAACCTACTCTCTAAGGGGTTTTTCGGGGTGCTGAACACGAATCTGAAGTCCTTTTTTCGATAAAACGCTTCCTTCATGGTTATTTTCGCGTTTTTTCATCAAAATTGCTCAAAAATAAACTCTGTTTAATCGCTTTCAAACCTACTCTCTAAGGGGTTTTTCGGGGTGCTGAACACGAATCTGAAGTCCTTTTTTCGATAAAACGCTTCCTTCATGGTTATTTTCGCGTTTTTTCATCAAAATTGCTCAAAAATAAACTCTGTTTAATCGCTTTCAAACCTACTCTCTAAGGGGTTTTCGGGGTGCTGAACACGAATCTGAAGTCCTTTTTTCGATAAAACGCTTCCTTCATGGTTATTTTCGCGTTTTTTCATCAAAATTGCTCAAAAATAAACTCTGTTTAATCGCTTTCAAACCTACTCTCTAAGGGGTTTTTCGGGGTGCTGAACACGAATCTGAAGTCCTTTTTTCGATAAAACGCTTCCTTCATGGTTATTTTCGCGTTTTTTCATCAAAATTGCTCAAAAATAAACTCTGTTTAATCGCTTTCAAACCTACTCTCTAAGGGGTTTTTCGGGGTGCTGAACACGAATCTGAAGTCCTTTTTTCGATAAAACGCTTCCTTCATGGTTATTTTCGCGTTTTTTCATCAAAATTGCTCAAAAATAAACTCTGTTTAATCGCTTTCAAACCTACTCTCTAAGGGGTTTTCGGGGTGCTGAACACGAATCTGAAGTCCTTTTTTCGATAAAACGCTTCCTTCATGGTTATTTTCGCGTTTTTTCATCAAAATTGCTCAAAAATTAACTCTGTTTAATCGCTTTCAAACCTACTCTCTAAGGGGTTTTTCGAGGTGCTGAACACGAATCTGAAGTCCGTTTCTCGATAAAACGCTTCCTTCATGGTTATTTCCGCGTTTTTTTATCAAAATTGCTCAAAAATAAACACTGTTTAATCGATTTCAAACCTACTCTCTAAGGGTTTTCGGGGTGCTGAACACGAATCTGAAGAGTCCGTTTTTCGATAAAACGCTTCCTTCATGGTTATTTTCGCGTTTTTCATCAAAATTGCTCAAAAATAAACTCTGTTTAATCGCTTTCAAACCTACTCTCTAAGGGGTTTTTCGGGGTGCTGAACACGACTCTGAAGTCCTTTTTCGATAAAACGCTTCCTTCATGGTTATTTTCGCGTTTTTCCACCAAAATTGCTCAAAAATAAACTCTGTTTAATCGCTTTCAAACCTACTCTCTAAGGGGTTTTTCGGGGATGCTGAACACGAATCTGAAGTCCTTTTTTCGATAAAACGCTTCCTTCATGGTTATTTTCGCGTTTTTTCATCAAAATTGCTCAAAAATAAACTCTGTTTAATCGCTTTCAAACCTACTCTCTAAGGGGTTTTTCGGGGTGCTGAACACGAATCTGAAGTCCTTTTTTCGATAAAACGCTTCCTTCATGGTTATTTTCGCGTTTTTTCATCAAAATTGCTCAAAAATAAACTCTGTTTAATCGCTTTCAAACCTACTCTCTAAGGGGTTTTTCGGGGTGCTGAACACGAATCTGAAGTCCTTTTTTCGATAAAACGCTTCCTTCATGGTTATTTTCGCGTTTTTTCATCAAAATTGCTCAAAAATAAACTCTGTTTAATCGCTTTCAAACCTACTCTCTAAGGGGTTTTTCGGGGTGCTGAACACGAATCTGAAGTCCTTTTTTCGATAAAACGCTTCCTTCATGGTTATTTTCGCGTTTTTTCATCAAAATTGCTCAAAAATAAACTCTGTTTAATCGCTTTCAAACCTACTCTCTAAGGGGTTTTTCGGGGTGCTGAACACGAATCTGAAGTCCTTTTTTCGATAAAACGCTTCCTTCATGGTTATTTTCGCGTTTTTTCATCAAAATTGCTCAAAAATAAACTCTGTTTAATCGCTTTCAAACCTACTCTCTAAGGGGTTTTTCGGGGTGCTGAACACGAATCTGAAGTCCTTTTTTCGATAAAACGCTTCCTTCATGGTTATTTTCGCGTTTTTTCATCAAAATTGCTCAAAAATAAACTCTGTTTAATCGCTTTCAAACCTACTCTCTAAGGGGTTTTTCGGGGTGCTGAACACGAATCTGAAGTCCTTTTTTCGATAAAACGCTTCCTTCATGGTTATTTTCGCGTTTTTTCATCAAAATTGCTCAAAAATAAACTCTGTTTAATCGCTTTCAAACCTACTCTCTAAGGGGTTTTTCGGGGTGCTGAACACGAATCTGAAGTCCTTTTTTCGATAAAACGCTTCCTTCATGGTTATTTTCGCGTTTTTTCATCAAAATTGCTCAAAAATAAACTCTGTTTAATCGCTTTCAAACCTACTCTCTAAGGGGTTTTTCGGGGTGCTGAACACGAATCTGAAGTCCTTTTTTCGATAAAACGCTTCCTTCATGGTTATTTTCGCGTTTTTTCATCAAAATTGCTCAAAAATAAACTCTGTTTAATCGCTTTCAAACCTACTCTCTAAGGGTTTTTCGGGGTGCTGAACACGAATCTGAAGTCCTTTTTTCGATAAAACGCTTCCTTCATGGTTATTTTCGCGTTTTTTCATCAAAATTGCTCAAAAATAAACTCTGTTTAATCGCTTTCAAACCTACTCTCTAAGGGTTTTTCGGGGTGCTGAACACGAATCTGAAGTCCTTTTTTCGATAAAACGCTTCCTTCATGGTTATTTTCGCGTTTTTTCATCAAAATTGCTCAAAAATAAACTCTGTTTAATCGCTTTCAAACCTACTCTCTAAGGGGTTTTTCGGGGTGCTGAACACGAATCTGAAGTCCTTTTTTCGATAAAACGCTTCCTTCATGGTTATTTTCGCGTTTTTTCATCAAAATTGCTCAAAAATAAACTCTGTTTAATCGCTTTCAAACCTACTCTCTAAGGGGTTTTTCGGGGTGCTGAACACGAATCTGAAGTCCTTTTTTCGATAAAACGCTTCCTTCATGGTTATTTTCGCGTTTTTTCATCAAAATTGCTCAAAAATAAACTCTGTTTAATCGCTTTCAAACCTACTCTCTAAGGGGTTTTTCGGGGTGCTGAACACGAATCTGAAGTCCTTTTTTCGATAAAACGCTTCCTTCATGGTTATTTTCGCGTTTTTTCATCAAAATTGCTCAAAAATAAACTCTGTTTAATCGCTTTCAAACCTACTCTCTAAGGGGTTTTTCGGGGTGCTGAACACGAATCTGAAGTCCTTTTTTCGATAAAACGCTTCCTTCATGGTTATTTTCGCGTTTTTTCATCAAAATTGCTCAAAAATAAACTCTGTTTAATCGCTTTCAAACCTACTCTCTAAGGGGTTTTTCGGGGTGCTGAACACGAATCTGAAGTCCTTTTTTCGATAAAACGCTTCCTTCATGGTTATTTTCGCGTTTTTTCATCAAAATTGCTCAAAAATAAACTCTGTTTAATCGCTTTCAAACCTACTCTCTAAGGGGTTTTTCGGGGTGCTGAACACGAATCTGAAGTCCTTTTTTCGATAAAACGCTTCCTTCATGGTTATTTTCGCGTTTTTTCATCAAAATTGCTCAAAAATAAACTCTGTTTAATCGCTTTCAAACCTACTCTCTAAGGGGTTTTTCGGGGTGCTGAACACGAATCTGAAGTCCTTTTTTCGATAAAACGCTTCCTTCATGGTTATTTTCGCGTTTTTTCATCAAAATTGCTCAAAAATAAACTCTGTTTAATCGCTTTCAAACCTACTCTCTAAGGGGTTTTTCGGGGTGCTGAACACGAATCTGAAGTCCTTTTTTCGATAAAACGCTTCCTTCATGGTTATTTTCGCGTTTTTTCATCAAAATTGCTCAAAAATAAACTCTGTTTAATCGCTTTCAAACCTACTCTCTAAGGGGTTTTTCGGGGTGCTGAACACGAATCTGAAGTCCTTTTTTCGATAAAACGCTTCCTTCATGGTTATTTTCGCGTTTTTTCATCAAAATTGCTCAAAAATAAACTCTGTTTAATCGCTTTCAAACCTACTCTCTAAGGGGTTTTTCGGGGTGCTGAACACGAATCTGAAGTCCTTTTTCGATAAAACGCTTCCTTCATGGTTATTTTCGCGTTTTTTCATCAAAATTGCTCAAAAATAAACTCTGTTTAATCGCTTTCAAACCTACTCTCTAAGGGGTTTTTCGGGGTGCTGAACACGAATCTGAAGTCCTTTTTTCGATAAAACGCTTCCTTCATGGTTATTTTCGCGTTTTTTCATCAAAATTGCTCAAAAATAAACTCTGTTTAATCGCTTTCAAACCTACTCTCTAAGGGGTTTTTCGGGGTGCTGAACACGAATCTGAAGTCCTTTTTTCGATAAAACGCTTCCTTCATGGTTATTTTCGCGTTTTTTCATCAAAATTGCTCAAAAATAAACTCTGTTTAATCGCTTTCAAACCTACTCTCTAAGGGGTTTTTCGGGGTGCTGAACACGAATCTGAAGTCCTTTTTTCGATAAAACGCTTCCTTCATGGTTATTTTCGCGTTTTTTCATCAAAATTGCTCAAAAATAAACTCTGTTTAATCGCTTTCAAACCTACTCTCTAAGGGGTTTTTCGGGGTGCTGAACACGAATCTGAAGTCCTTTTTTCGATAAAACGCTTCCTTCATGGTTATTTTCGCGTTTTTTCATCAAAATTGCTCAAAAATAAACTCTGTTTAATCGCTTTCAAACCTACTCTCTAAGGGGTTTTTCGGGGTGCTGAACACGAATCTGAAGTCCTTTTTTCGATAAAACGCTTCCTTCATGGTTATTTTCGCGTTTTTTCATCAAAATTGCTCAAAAATAAACTCTGTTTAATCGCTTTCAAACCTACTCTCTAAGGGGTTTTTCGGGGTGCTGAACACGAATCTGAAGTCCTTTTTTCGATAAAACGCTTCCTTCATGGTTATTTTCGCGTTTTTTCATCAAAATTGCTCAAAAATAAACTCTGTTTAATCGCTTTCAAACCTACTCTCTAAGGGGTTTTTCGGGGTGCTGAACACGAATCTGAAGTCCTTTTTTCGATAAAACGCTTCCTTCATGGTTATTTTCGCGTTTTTTCATCAAAATTGCTCAAAAATAAACTCTGTTTAATCGCTTTCAAACCTACTCTCTAAGGGGTTTTTCGGGGTGCTGAACACGAATCTGAAGTCCTTTTTTCGATAAAACGCTTCCTTCATGGTTATTTTCGCGTTTTTTCATCAAAATTGCTCAAAAATAAACTCTGTTTAATCGCTTTCAAACCTACTCTCTAAGGGGTTTTTCGGGGTGCTGAACACGAATCTGAAGTCCTTCTCTTAGTACAACTCGAAAGTTCAGATCAGTTTTAAGCTGGAACGTATGGTATTGGGCTTCTGTAGACTGTAGGTAGGCTATCACCTTTCGATAATCATCTATTTCTTCGAAATTGAGTTTCAACTTGTTTTCAATAGTTATATGTCTGAACTTGCCTTTGCATATTGATTTTATTTGTGGCATTAGTGCGTTTATGTCTTTCAAATTGTTGATGAAAATTGGCGGAGGTTTATTTGGTTGATTTTGGGGCGGTTCGTTTACTTCATTTTGTAATTCCATGCTTTCAAGAGGAGCGAATCGATTAGGAGAGAAAAACGGGGAATCGTTATTTACCTTTTGCTTCTTAGGAGCGGGCGGTTCGTTCCTAACCATGATGGTTAGCTGCGTATTCGTAGATAAGATTATCGCGCAGATAAGATACCGACTCGTAGATGCCTACCTGACGAGTAGATAAGCCACCGACACGTAGATGTTTATCTGGAACCATTTCAGAGAGGGCTGTGAGGATTTGTTTTCTAATTTCAAAAGCAAAAACAACGAATAGATGACTTACCACAACGAGATGATTTCAAGAAGATGTTATTTAACACAAACGTCGGATGAAATGAATTGTATTGTCGGAATGAAATGTACAAAGATTTTTAGACACGTCAGAGCGAAGGCGGAAGAAGAAGTAGTCGTAGCAACGCAAAATGTAACAGAACGCAACCACGTCAGAGGTAATGGAGGAGCGCCAGCATACGCAGAGCTGCTTAACTTGAAGACCATTATTCTAATACTCCCTCCTCTTCAAGGAAAGACACTTAATGATTCTCACACCCACGGTTCTTTTGCATCTGAAAGTTTGAAAGCAAAACAACAGTCTATTAGAAACGGGATAACAATAAATTTCGGAAGCGGACAAATTTTTCAAGAGGCAAAGCTTTAGTGAAGGTATCAGCCAGCTGATCTTCAGTCGGCACCCAGTCAATTTTGAGCTTGTTGTCTTTGAAGTTCTCGTGCACATAGTGCATGCACAGTTTCACTATGTGTTTCAATGTACGAGAATCATTAGTCATAGCCACGGATATGGCGGGAGCACAGTCACACCTCAGCGTTGGCAGCAAATCCACACCTGTCAAAAATTTACACAAACTACGAATACTGGTTAGTTCTTTGCAGGTATCTGACATGGCTATATATTCAGCCTCACAGGTAGACAGAGCAACATGAGACTGCTTTTTCGATCGCCAAGAAACCACGTCACCAAAGCATTTAATAACGTAGCCTGTGGTTGAGCGACCATTTACAGCACTCGTTCCAAGAGACGCATCGGAATAGGCAATAAGATCATCTGAAGATCCTGAAATCAGAATACCATAATCGGATGTACCTTTGAGGTACTGCAGAATTCTCATAACACAATTCCAGTCCTCCAGAGTGTAACCTACCTGTTTCCTGCTCATAAAGTTAACTGAGAACGAAATGTCCGGTCTCGAGCAATTCTGAATGTATAATAGTGAGCCAATTACTTCTCGATATGGTAGGCCAAGACTTTCATTCCCGTTCTCAGTCAAGTTTACTTGAGCACCTAGCGTGCAGGTCGTCGATGTCATCGGAGTTTCGCTAATTTTATTTTTCGGATACAGATATTTTTCAACGAGAGCTTCAATTGCAGATTTCTGATGCAAAAATATCACCCTTTGGGCCATGTTTCTCCGGATTTCAAGACCTAAGAACTTGGTAGGCTCTCCCAGATTTTTAATTTTAATTTCTTTCTGTAAATTTTGTATCACATCAAGTGCTTTTTCTTTATTATTGCTGGCTAGAAGGCAATCATCAACATAAATTAACATCAGAACGATTAGGGAGTCCTGCTCCAACTTGAATATACACGACTGAAATGGATATGACTTGAATCCCATGCTGTACAAAACTGAACTAAATTTTTTATACCAAAGATTAGGTGAAACTTTCAGGCCATACAACGATCTTATCAGACGGCACACAAATGAGCCTTTTAGATTCTGACATTCCTGACCCAACTCGGTCAGCTCAGAAAGACCTTCCGGAATTTCCATGTAGACCGGCTTTTCAAGAGTACCGTGTAAAAATGCTGTGGTTACATCTAATTGGTATAAATGCAAATCAAATTTATTAACTGCTGACAGAAGCAGACGGACGTCACCTAGTCGGGCAACCGGGGCATAAATTTCAGAAATCATATAATTGTTAGTATCGGCAAACCCCTTGATTACTAATCTACTCTTGAAGCGGATAGACCCGTCAGGTTCTAGCTTTTTCCTATGAACCCACCTAGATTTAATTGGTTTAGTGTGGGGAGGCAGACTAGATTTTGGCACAATTTCCCAGGTGTTCATTTCAATCAAAGACTGAAGTTCCTCTC
Source organism: Creontiades dilutus (assembly GCA_031894815.1). Lineage (NCBI taxonomy): Eukaryota > Metazoa > Arthropoda > Insecta > Hemiptera > Miridae > Creontiades > Creontiades dilutus. The sequence goes on from JAVIWC010000560.1 coordinate 9,557, forward strand.
GGATAGCTCCCTCCCAAAAGTCCTTATCGGGAGAAGCCATTGCCTCTTTATATGACGAGGGTTCTGATTTATCTTTCTGAAGGGCAACAAAGTTTTCTAAGTTGTCGGGTGTGTCAATTTGACCGGAAGTATCACCCATATCTAATATTTCAGCTAAGGGCCTAGGGTAGTCTCGAATTCTGTCACCGTAAACTATGGTCTCTATACATTTCACATCACAGGAATTTACCAGCGTTTTGTGCTGTTCAGAAAATATCACGTAGCCTGTGTCGGAACATTCGAGCAAGTATCCCTTTTTGGCGTTTGGAGCGAATTTGGGTTTGTTTCCTACGTCTACATAATGTACAAGGCATCCAAACCTTTTCATGAATTTGAGGGAAGGAGGGTATCCCTTCACCTTTTCAAACGGACTCACAAAAAGGTTAGCGGAATGTGGCATGCGATTGTACACAAAAACAACATAATTTAGTGCATGTCCCCAGAAAGAAAGTGGCATTTTGGCGGAATGTAGATTCACTCTGATCTTATGCTTTACTTCTTGGTTGGCTCTTTCAGCACAACCGTTTTGCTGTGGGACATATGGTTGGCTTGGTTCCCAAATTATGCCTTCTTCGGATAACAATTTTTTCATTTCAGACGTCTGAAATTCGAGTCCTCTGTCGGACCTGATACTGAAAACGTTTCTAGCCACTGAGGTTATAGAGGCTATTTCTAGAAGACATTTTTTGAGAGCCAGGTGAACCTGCTTTTTATTTTTCAGAGTGTAGGCAAAGAGGTAACGGGAAAAGCTGCAAATAAATATCACAATGTAAGAGTCACCTGAACGGAAATTTGATGGTGAGATTGGACCCATCATGTCTGCAAACATTGAGGCAAAAGGTTTTTCAGCTCTATGTCTAACTTGGGAGTGGGACTTTCTGATAGTGTTTGCCTGATGACAGTCCTCACACGTCAGAATATCATTTGAAAATACAACATTTTTAAGCTCGGGTAAAAACTTTTTAGCTGCTTCGAGGTACTGTTTTGAAGCATGATTTAAACGAAGGTGCCACAAGATCCCCGGATTTGAAGGTGGGCTACATAATTTACTCAAATTTTCCTGATCGAAATTTGAAATTTTAACGTCAAGAAGATCTGGCGATGTACCAGCGGATGTACCAGGAGCTAACTGTTGAGGAGTGGGGAGCACTGGGCACTCCCTCCCACTAGACGGACCAGGTTGCTCATCTCCGGCACTCCTCCCTCCCAGCTGAGCACTAACCAAAGGTGGAGCGCGAGGCTGTTCACTGGAAGTAGCCGGGATGATATCAAGTTTGGGCTTCTTTGGAACTGATACCCCACAGAGCTGAGTTATATCACTGGTATGGGTTGGTACCAATGGGAGATCAATCCACCAGAGACCATCGCGGAAGTACCCAGATTTGATAATGTTACCTGTGGCAACCTGAATGAAGTCAACCCTGTCCTGTGAAAACGTAGCATTGATCCCTGACTGAGCAATTTTTCGAACAGAGAACAGATTATAGGATAATCCAGGGCAGTACAGAACACGTTTCAGCTGAGCAGGTTGACCATTATTCATAAAGTCAACTTCCCCACAGAAATCAACGGACAAGTCAGCATTATTGGACGCATTAGCGCATTTAAAAGTTCTTGTGCTTCGCAGAGGACGGAAATTGCTCAAGTGGTCTCTACTAGCTGTCATGTGTTCTGTGCAGCCAGTGTCCACGATAGCTGTAAAGCAACGAGAATCCTCAGCAACAGATAGTGCCTTACCTGAAGTACTGGGAAGTTCACGTAATACATTGAGGGAGTTGGCATGTTCAGCCTCTTCTGATCCCATAGCCACCCAGACATCTTGGGACTCATCAACAACTTCCAACGGCGGCCCCACCACAGAAAACACTGAGTCAGGGTGTTGACTGAAAACCTTAGAGAGGCGCTTGGCCTGAGCCGCAGGCATGTTGTAGAGTCGGGGCTGCAGGGACTTACTGGGTTGATCATACTTTGTGATCATCTTAGGCTTTGTATATTGAGGAGAAGGGAATTTGGGACGAGTAGCAGAAAGTCTGGCTTGAACTTTAGATCTAGAAGCGGATTTTTGGATTTGAGTTGGACAATTCGTCAGCACGCACGGATGAGGGCATTCAGATGCACGGTGTTTGTTTGTTTTGCCACAGTTAAAACAAAGTTTTTGAGCCCTGTAGCATGCGGATTTGTCATGCCCCTTCTTGTGACAGAAGGAACAGATAACGGATAAGGCAGCGTGTGACGACTGACCAAACTGACGATGGGACCCTGAGATCCCCGGAGTAGACCATTTAAAACCAACCTTGCGTCCAGACTTTCCACCACGACCCCTGGAAGATGCAACGCGTTGTCGGAACAAACTGAAAGTGCAACCAGATTCAGAATTGGCTTGAGAAGCCCGGAGTTCTTCCTCGCACAGCATGTCCCTGAGTTCAGGTATGGAGAACTTAAATCCTTGGATTTCAGCCTTGGAGTATGTCAGGGTGTTGTCAATGGCGATTTCAAAAATTTGTTTTACGTATTCAGGGGTAAGCATCCCTGGACTAATGGCAGTGAGCCGTTTCTGAAGATCGTCAAACCGTCCCAGGAACTCGACAACTTTTTCTGCCGACGGATCGAAATGAATAGAATTGAAAGCTGTCACCAGACGCTTCAACTGAAAAGTAGACGATGGGTCGCACACTCGTTGGAGTTTGTCCATAATTTCTACTGGATCGGTTAAATCCTGAACCAAGTCCTGATAATACGGATCTAGAGATTCCTGAATAAAATACCTAACCTTTCTCCTGGCAACCACCAACTCGTCTTCAGAGAAAACAGAGGGAGCTGCCACATCCTGATCAAGGACAAATACACAATCCTGAGTCTCCAACTGACCCACCACACTGCGACGCCAGTACTTAAACTGATCAGTCTCTGTAAGCTTTTGCACTGGAGTGAATCGGACAGAGTCAATTTTGCGGATTCTATACGGATCATTATTATTTGTTGGAACAACCAACGGCTGAATCGGAAGGATCGGATTATTAGCAGAAGATGGAGGTTCGGAGATATTAATATCTACCTCCATGGAATTAGTAACTTCTGGCACAATGTCGGGTGAGGGCAAAGTTGGAGCGGAGAGAGCAAATTGTTGGGGTTGATCAGTCAATGACTTGACTTTTTCATTAAGTTCGGACAGTTGTTGTGCAAACTTCTCAAAGCTTACCTCCACAGAATGCTTAAACGTTTCGAGGTACCTAGCTAGGACCTCATCGGATGTTTTAGCTCATCGAGGGAAATGTCATCATCAGATAGTCCACTCATGTTCAAAACACTTTGAAGACCTGAAATTATAACACAGTATCACGTTCAAAATTCCTTATTTGGAATATTTTCGAAGATTGGAAGTTGTTTGATCCAGCGCTGGATATTTTCTTGTACATAAGTGAACATAACTTAACCTCACATTCAAGCCCAGCATAAACGCAAACTACAAAATAGTGCACCATGTAAATGAATATGAAAGAGCATCCGATTTGCGCCTTTTCCTCCTTGAAGGTAATTTAGACTTGATCCTCAAAATGTGCTAATTTCAGTTGCTAGTTCACCATTTATTGTAGGTAAACTTTAGCTCTTTCGGAAACAGAAGTCAAGACAGAACTGAATATGTTCCGCAGAAACACGGACTAATTTCGGAATGTTCACTCTTCATAGAGTTTTGGCGTTTGGCCAATTATATACAGAGAGCAACATTTTGGGCCCATGTGAAAATACGGATTGTGCAAGGATAAGGCTTCTTCTTCTCCCTAGTGACTGCGGAATACGTGCAACTTTCTGCGACGATCATGAACACTTGTGATCGTTCTTTACCTCCAGGAAGCTAAAAAATGCCCCACTGATCTTCCCATTGAGTCGCGGCCCATTTTTAGTACATGCATTATAATTAATCCCGGGCCCGAACGCTGAACGTTCCACCATTGGGTGCTCTGTACTGGGTACCCTTGAAACACATTCAGTCGCCAGGAGTAACAGAAATAACGGACGGAGGTGCACCTGATATTGATCACTATTGTAAAGTAGGTAGGTACCTACATACGGATGGTCGTGCACTAAGACCGTGATCAATCTTTCCTGACTCGGGCAGATAGCAGCACTATCTTCGCGCGAACTCATGCGCCCACCCACCTTTTAGGGCTGAAGGACTGATGGACGTCTTCGCCACGGAACCGGAATGGCGCTAGGAGACAGAAAGCAAAAGCAGATCGGAAGGAAACGCACGATTTTCGTCTTTTGATTTGAAATCAATCGGAAATTATCCACGAGAGCGCTTTATTTCATTCCAAATTTAATCGGATTTCGTGGATAATAGACGATCAGTCACCCCCTACTCAACCTGCAGCGATTGCTGATTGCTGAACAATAGAAAAACCCTTTGAAGCCACAATTTCCCTAGCGATCAGTCAAATATGTCAAAAGGTCGTCAATTGCGTGAATCTTCAGTCAAAACTGTCAGTTTTAGAGCAAAACCTAACCCAGGGAAAAAAAATTATCACCGGAAAATTCGCTCAGAAAATTCATGAAGTGGAATCGCGGCCTTCTACCTACGACGTTGACGTCAATCCGAACACAGGAGCGGTTTCAAAAACTAACCTCGGAGGGCAAGAAAACGAAAACTACGGGAGAAAAGCCAGATCCTTGCTCAAATTTATTTCACGGCGATCAAGTTACCTCGGGCATTCACAAATAAGGAAAAGCTTTGTTTGCTATGTAATAATTAATCGCAGTATACGTTTTGCTGCCTTCCAGTGAATTTCGGAATAACAATTATTAAATTGGCTTAAATAATTCACAGCATAATTTATGTCTAAACGAGTTCCAATAGATAAATACATCAGCGATCCAATTAAATTTCTGAAAGGATATTTTACCATTTCACTCGATTTTGCTTCCAAAATTTAACATTCACATCTAAAGGGGTCGATATTGGATTTGCCATTTCCATTTTGTATTTTTTCAAGATTTCCATTACATATTTCTTTTGACTAATTTTCAAATTTCCTCTTTCGAAATCATAGTCAAATTCCAAACCTAAACAATAGTGAATTTTACCCAATTCTTTCATTCTGAATTCATCCATCATCTTTTTCTTTAAAATTTTCAATTTTTCTTGATTTTTAGAAGCAAGGACTATATCATCAACATAAACCGCCAAAATTACTGCCTCTTCTCCCTTGTCCAAAATGTATACACAAGGATCTGATTCACAGGGTGTCATACCTATTGCTTTCAGTCTCTCGTCTAACTTCAAGTACCATTGTCTACCTGATTGTTTTAGACCGTACAGCGACTTATTTAGCTTGCAGTATTTCTTTCCTCCCTTGAATTCTCGCAGCATTTCCCACGCGGCTTCCATGATTTCGCCTTCTTCATTTTCGACAATGTCCATGAGTATCTTCTCGAATTGTTTCGGTGGCTCCATATAGATGTTCTCTTCTAGTTCTCCATTCAAATATGCTGTCTCCACGTCCATTTGCTCCACAATCATCCCGTGCTTTACAGCGAGTGCCATCACGGTTCTGAGTGAACTCAGACGCACGACTGGAGAATATGTTTCGTGGTAATCGACATTCGGCTCTTGTGTAAATCCTTTCGCCACTAATCGAGCTTTTCGTCTCTCTAACTCACCACTTGCCTTGTATTTGTTACAGAGAATCAACCTACATCCAACTGCCTTCTGGTTTTGAGGTTTTTGTTGCAGTGACCATGTTTTATTTCTCAGTAGTGCAGAGAATTCTTGACGGACTGCAGTGTACCACTCTTGTGAGTCTGGTCCCTCGAATGCCTCAGTCGGATTGACTTCAGTGGCACACGTGATTTCAGAAATTTCTGCTGCTGCTTCTTCCAACACTTCGTCATCCGTTTCAATTGTTTCTTCGTTTGAGTTAACAGGATTAATATTTTCAGTCTCGTTATTCCTCTTTGGAACCATGTTGAATACTTTCTTCCTTCTTCCAGGTCCTACAGTGGTTTTCACAAGTTTCGGTCGTCCCCGACCTCGGACCATTTCGACTTCTATATTATCCTCTCTCCCTTCTTCAACTGGATGAAACTCAACTTGTTCGTGCCCCATAACACCTTCAACTCTTCTTCCGTTGTTATGTGTTTCGATTGTCCGCACTTCTATCATGTCTTGATTTTCTGTTTTATCTGTTTGTTTCGATCGTTTTCCTGTGCCTATTTCGATTTCTAGTTTTCTTATTTCATCGAATTCCTCAGATTTTACAATCTTCCGATCATTCTCGTTCACAAACTTGATGTCTCGTGTTACACAAACCTTCTTCTTTTCCACATCCCACACTCTATAAGCTTTCGACGTTTCAGAGTAACCTACAAAAATGCATTCTTTTGATCGAGGGGCTAACTTATTTTTATTTTGAGTCTTGTCCAGCATATACGCTTTAGACCCAAAAGTCCGAAAGTATGGCACGTTCGGAGCTCTTCCATACCACAGTTTGTATGGAATCTGGCCATCAATCCCACTACATGGACATCGATTTCTCACATGTACAGCTGTAAATACTGCTTCTGCCCAAAAACTATGCGGTAGCTTCGATTCGGCCATCATACAACGAACCATATCTAGCAAAGTCCGGTTCATTCGTTCAGAAAGACCATTCTGCTGCGGCGTTCCAGGTACAGTCAATCTTCTCCCAATTCCACAACTCTCCAAGTACTCTCTAAACTCTTTCGAATCATACTCCCCTCCGTTGTCTGATTGGAGATATTTTATCTTCACGCCCTTTTGGTTCTCAGCGAATTCCTTGTAAGTCTTGAATGCCTTCAGAACTTCGCTCTTCGACTTTAAAAACGCGATCGAACACCATCTGGTTGCTTCATCTATGAAAGTTACATAGTATTTCGAACCAGCATTTGAACTCGTCCTCACAGGCCCCCACACATCAGAGTGTATGATCTCTAGTGGTTTCACCTTTTTCTCAGACTTTTTAGGAAATGGTGTTTGTGACATTTTGCCTAAAATACAAATTTCGCACGTAGGTAATTTTGTGTTTGGATTTAGGTGGACGCCGCGAACTCTCTTGGTTTTAATTATCCTTTTTAGATCTGCCTCGTTTAGGTGCCCAAATCTACTATGCCAAATCTCTAACTTGCTCAATTTCTTACCATTTCGCGTGCCCTCATCGATTACTTTAGCCACTTCATCTACTTCTTTCACATAGTACAGATTATTCACTCTCTTCGCAATCAATTTTTCTTTTCCATCTGAACCGTATACAACTGCCCTATTCCGAGTAAAAAGTACTTTCAGCCCGTGATCGGTAATTTTTGAAACACTCAACAGCCCTGTTCTCAAATCAGGTATGAATAATGTGTCCTTCAGCTCAATTGACCCCGTTTTTCCCTGTCGTGATACTCTAAAGTTGACGGTACCTTTCCCTAGAACATCTGTTGTAGAAGTGTTGGCTAGCTTTATTTTCATGTCACTCACCGATTGAAGTTCAACAAACTTTTCGGCATCGTTGCACATATGGCTGCTGCATCCACTATCCAGACAGAATCCCAGGTTTCGTCTTGCTGTTGGTGCTTGACTTAAAAATGACAGATTCATGCTTTCGTCAATTGTGTCGGCTGTTCTTGCTTGCTGACCTTTTACGGAACATTCAGATGCTTTATGACCAAACTTATGACATCTATAACATTTATATTTAAACTCATTCTTTCCGTCAGGCTTTCCGCTAGTCGGCTTTCTCGGTTTCTGGTACTTCTTTTTCGCTATCATTGCATCAGGATCGATCCCTTCACCCTTATTCCCCCTAGCCTCAGACTCATCGATGATCTTTGTCCTAAGCATTTCGGGTGTCGGTAACGTGTCCCGAGACTCAATGGCGCATCGGAAATTTTCGTACTCAATAGGTAGACTATATAGTAGCATTATAGATAGGAGATCATCATGAACCCTAATGTCCATATCTAATAACTTATCTACTGTGTCAAAAAAATTCATGACATGCTCTCGTACGTCATCTCCGGCTCTCATTTTATGCAATATAAGTCTCTTAAGGAGTGTTGCCTTTCGCGCAGGACCTTTCGACGCAAAAACAGCGTGAAGTTTCACCCACACTTCATTCGAAGCTTTCAAACCTACTCTCTAAGGGGTTTTTCGGGGTGCTGAACACGAATCTGAAGTCCTTTTTTCGATAAAACGCTTCCTTCATGGTTATTTTCGCGTTTTTTCATCAAAAATTGCTCAAAAATAAACTCTGTTTAATCGCTTTCAAACCTACTCTCTAAGGGGTTTTTCGGGGTGCTGAACACGAATCTGAAGTCCTTTTTTCGATAAAACGCTTCCTTCATGGTTATTTTCGCGTTTTTTCATCAAAATTGCTCAAAAACAAACTCTGTTTAATCGCTTTCAAACCTACTCTCTAAGGGGTTTTTCGGGGTGCTGAACACGAATCTGAAGTCCTTTTTCGATAAAACGCTTCCTTCATGGTTATTTTCGCGTTTTTTCATCAAAATTGCTCAAAAATTAACTCTGTTTAATCGCTTTCAAACCTACTCTCTAAGGGGTTTTTCGGGGTGCTGAACACGAATCTGAAGTCCGTTTTTCGATAAAACGCTTCCTTCATGGTTATTTTCGCGTTTTTTCATCAAAATTGCTCAAAAATAAACTCTGTTTAATCGCTTTCAAACCTACTCTCTAAGGGGTTTTTCGGGGTGCTGAACACGAATCTGAAGTCCTTTTTTCGATAAAACGCTTCCTTCATGGTTATTTTCGCGTTTTTTCATCAAAATTGCTCAAAAATAAACTCTGTTTAATCGCTTTCAAACCTACTCTCTAAGGGGTTTTCGGGGTGCTGAACACGAATCTGAAGTCCTTTTTTCGATAAAACGCTTCCTTCATGGTTATTTTCGCGTTTTTTCATCAAAATTGCTC
>JAVIWC010000561.1:0-19053 GCA_031894815.1 Creontiades dilutus
CATTGGTTCTTCGTGTATATGTTATGTCAATGTGTGAAATCCGTCACTATCTGGCTAAAACGGCCAGTCTATGTTTGAAATGCTAACTATGTCATACAATCACTAGTCATTCTATATAATGACTGTGGCCTCTAGGGCAATGTGTAAAGTATGTTGTCAGTTCAGGACAACTTTCATTAATTCCAACAGATCCTCGTTATTCCGACAAGTTTTATATCTTTGGATATACGCACGGTAATCTAGAGGTAATTGCCGTTTTTTTCTAATGTGGATGATTACCATAGAAGGTCACCACCCAATTTGGCTAAAGGGTGGATATTTACAAACGCAGCAAATTTTTTCACTGGGGTTTATTATTCAATGATTCATGACCTCTTCTTCACAGCTTTGGAGTGTGCGAGTTTCACAGGATAGAGCGATTATTGAATTCCAGGAGATATGCACAGAGCACTTAAATTGGTTCTCAACCAAAATACCTATTTGGATTGATCAGTTGATCATATTTGTGTGCCTCCTGAAATTCAATAATCGCTCTATCACTTGTGAAAAGCGTACACTCCAAAGCTTAGTAGAAATTCAAATCATGAATCACTGAATAATCAACCCCAGTGAAAGAATTTGCAGCGTTTTTTTTTTCAAGACCGATTACAATGGAAAAATATTCTATTTGGAAATTTCAATTTTCGTAGGACGGAGCATGCATATCAGAATGCTTCAACCCGTGTATCGGTTATAAGCCCTTTGCGAATTGAACGAGACCACTCCGGTTTTTGGACCATCATCTGTTCGGCCACAAGTCCGCTTCGTAGGTCTGTATTTCAGTTGATCTAATCGTGGATTCCTACGACTTGCCAATACACAGTATATTAGACCATTGTAGGTATTCCGATATAAGCTTTTATTTCTTCTTGTACTTCGAATACTTTTATTTTATCTTGCTAGATTAAAGCTGGATTTCTACGGGTGTTTCCGACTACATCTGAAACCATTAACTCCAGATCTACCATACATGTCTGCTAGTCCAGTGATCCTCGGTTGAGGGGTATCTAATACAGATATAGGTAATAAACCTTTATGCCATTGTAATTCTTATCCTACGTGGGAAACAACCAAGTTTTCTCGCAACCGTTCCCTTATTGACGATAGACTGAATACCCGGAATAAAAATCCAGTGAAACTTTTCTAAGCTACGACTGATTTCACATAAATCCAATCGTTTGAACTTCGAAAGAAAGACTAGGGAGGCGCCGGCCAGCTTCCGTCGAAGAAAGCTCAGGTTTCCGATTCAGGATCACCGCCAAAGAAAGAAACTTGTTCTAATTCTTGTTCTTCTTAGTTGTAATAGGATTCTTGAAGTTCGTGTGTGGGTAACGAACCGGTGATCGAGCGATCGAAAACAACTCCATGCGATAAGAAAATCAGACAAACCTACGAAAAACAGTTAAGCAATGTGGACGTTTGCGGAATTCGAAGTGCCATTTAGATTTGTGTGGTTTAGTCGCGAAACTGCAGTCATTTCATATTTTTCCAAACGGCAAAATCACGATGATTTAATTGGGAATTTCCTAGAAAATGAAACTGACAATTTTATAATGAAAATTGACAACAATTTTCTTCATCGAAATCTGAATCGAGGCCTTCTAAACTGATTCCAGGAATTAACGCCGTCATACGTTGCCAATTCTAATATACGGATTCATAATTTATTGAACAATACGTGAGGTTTGGTGGGCCACTTTTACGTTCGGAAGTTGCGATTTTTTGGTTTGGTTGAATTTTTATGGATCTGAATCCGATTCCAGTAGATTTACAGTTCAAAATTCCAAATTACCGGTCTATCTCTACGAAGTCCAAACAATTCTTGGAAACAATTTTTAATACATTTTTTTATTGATTCGTCGCATCCTAGCAGATTTTTACTCAAATTTTGCAAAATTTTTAGGTTTGGATTCTTTCTACCGACCGACTGATACCACCTGTATTCAGCCTCCAAAAAATGAAATCTTCAGTGTTTCAAGAGGGTAATAACTTCCTCTTTTACCGGGCATAACTTTTTTCTTCCTTTTTCTTTCGAAAAAAAAAAGTTTGTTTTGCCCCTAAAAGTGATTTTGAAAGTTGAAAATGAGTTTTCTCGTGATCGGGGAGTTTGATTATTTTTCTTGATTCACGGCATACTATTACCTTTAAATATCCTATATTATAGGATTATTGTAGCCTTTTGTAACCTAGTAAAATATCCAGCTAAAGGGCATACCAATGGGTACCTAGCGTTAACTCTCAGCAAACACAAGATACCGGTAAAATGAAGAAAATCGTGTTTTTCTCCTGATATATGTGCTTTCTTGCATATCGTCCTGTAGGACCTTCAAGTCCCCTTTAAGGGTTGTCAAAGTTCTGTAAAATCCCAAAAAACCTCAAAACAAGTCGAAGCGGCCTAAATTTGAACTTTTTTTTGAAGAACTTTCCATGAGAAATCGAATGAGCCCCTCCCCAGGTCCGTAGCTCAAACCATTCACAATGTATGGGCCGATATATGGTGCCAACATTTGCATCCGCATTCACTACATCACTTAGTTACTGCGATCAAAACAAAAACAACAGCGATTTTATTTTTATCGCAGTAACCTAGTGATGTAGTGAATGTGGATGCTGGAGTGAACTCCTAAAAGGGTTTGTAGCCGATACACGGGTTGAAGCATTCCGATATGCATGCTCCATCTTACGAAATTTAAAATTTTCAAATAGAATATTTTTCCATTATATTCGCTCTTGAAAAACGCTGCAAATTCTTTCACTGGGGCGTGCCTCCTGAGATTTCAAATATGATCAACTGATCAATCCAAATAAGTATTTTGGTTGAGAACCGATTTAAGTGCTCTATGCATATCTCCTGAAATTCAATAATTGCTCTACCACCTGTGAAACACGCACAATCCAAAGGTTAGTAGAAATTCAAATCATGAATCATTGAAAAATAAACCCCATTAAAAGAATTTGCAGCTTTTCTTCAAATCGTGATAAGTTTTCAACATTTTTTTGCAAGCTGCCACCACGAGCCCTGCAATCGATGTACCCGAGGTCTGCACGAGGGATAGTGTGTTCATGTTGTTCAGTACAGAGCAGGGTTTCATCAATTTCCAACATTGCACAGTTCTAAGCTTCTCTCGCTCTGAGAAAATAATTTATAGGAACAGGGCGGCACTTAGGTAAGCACTCTTAGGAAAGACCGCTCATCCTAAGCCGATAATGAAAAAAACTGTACGTTCCTCTCGTTTCTCTCACTCGCAACTCTTATGACCTAAAGTTGAAAAAGTAGATGCTGTAAAAACGCAATCCATCACATTAAAAACAAAAAACCTCCCTCGAGAAATGTTGGAATGGAGCTTTTAGCTATGAAAACTTCGTTATTCTTTTATGTGTACAGGGACTGAACTAAAACGATGTTAAGTGCTCCGTAGAACTATCGACAAACGTCCCAGTCTCCTTCGGTACACTTTAAACAAACAAAATCTTTTAAATAGTTTTTAAACAATCTCCCATTTCCCATTCAGTTGAATGGGTCACACAGCTTCCTCATTCTCGAATCCGTAACATAAATGTGATCATTGACATTTCATTTTTAATCTGATACGACTTGTGATAGCCGACACCATCTATCGGCTATCAGCGGAACAATCGCGAGAGGGAGGGAGGAGTGACTGGGGGAAGGAGAGATAACGAAAACTTGCGACAAGCCCCTCTCCTTACCACTCTCATCCGACCAGGTAATCCGTTCTTTCAATTTCTGTATTTAAATCAAATTGATATTAATATCCCAGATCCAACCTATTAACCGAACTCCCTACCTAATACGACCTGCGGTGCTATTTCATAAAAATAAAAATATTAAAGGAATACCAAAACCTTTTCCACATCGTGGTTAATAGGACCCCCGTACTAATTCTTGGAGCAATAAATACATTTATTTAATAAATAACTTTAGTAATTAATAAGGTGAAAAAAGGGAATAATATCAAGAATATGTAATCAAGTAAAGGTAGAATTGATATAACAATTCCTTTCTAGTATTACAGACTTCATCGCGGGTTTCTATGGCAGGATGAAAATAGTAACTCAAAGAAATAGCTGATTAGGTGAGTAGAAATGACGTTTGATAGATGTGAGCTACTAGTGGCTGTGATGCACCACTGTAGATACATCGATTCCAGAGTTTGTAACGTACGAAGGGACTCGAACAGATAATTAGAGAGATGTTACCGGTTCAGTGGTACTCGTAGGTATTTAGTTAGGTGTTTAGTTCAATTTCATCCATTTTTGCACGATTGTGCATGCCAAAATTATGACGTAGTCTTTTTACTTTACCACCACTGAATTGTTTCAAAAATCTGTAATGAAAGGGTGTTGAAAAAACGCTGCAAATTCTTTCACTGGGGTTTACTATTCAATGATTTTTACGTGGTGACAATCATCCATGGTTCTTCTTCGCCCACTATTCAGAAAACCCAATTTCTCTTCTAATTTTGACAAAGATTTATTCCGAAATATCAAATTTTTCTTTCTTCTTTAATATGTGAAAATTATTATTTTTGTTCGAATCAAGCTCCACCATAACCTAGGTACTGGCGAGTTTTCGTGCAACCTATGATACACCATATGTAAAATAATATATTGATTGACTGGACTCCCCCACGCAACACGGACCTGTGGTTCCACAGCGCTGGGGTATTTTCCAGTAGGTAGTAAATGTATGGTGGAAATTAAGAATTTTAAGTAGCTGCGGGGCATCAATCAAACTGTTTGCTAGCTTGAAGACCAATAGTGCATCAGGAAACATCCTCCTCTTCTCCAATGGCAGAAGACCACTCGCGCTCATGGCCGCATCAACCCCAAATAATTCCCACGGAGTACCCGACTTGTACGAGTAAAAGCTCAGAAAATTCCCCTGAACTCTCTCTAAAGATGACTTGCCATTACTGTAGAGGGGAGACCATACTATGGAGCGATACTCGAGCATGGAGCGATAGTAGTTTAAGAGAAGAAGCAGTGTGCTTATTAGAGAAAATAAGGGGTGGGAGCGTAGTTACTGGGACACCCTGTATGAGAACAATTTACTGATGCTTAAAATAACAGCCTTCGAAAGTTTTTGAATAATTTTTTTTTCTCGATAAAGTGGGTTCACATAGCAATTCAATCGGCTTTCCGCATTTTGGTTTATTATTCAATAATAAACCATTGTAATCGCTCTGGAAAAAAAAATTTAACCCCCCCTGAAAATGTAATGGTTTACGTTTCAAAGGGTGTAGAATCCGAATCTACAATAAAAAAATTTCCGTCCGTCCGCCGTACGCCGCACAGTGGTTGGAATGCGGAAATAATAGAGATTTCCAAAATGTAAAATTTGTATGATTGGACATCCGTTTGTGGAAGAGAGTTCCCCTCAGGTTCCAGATATAATAATGTTTTTTTGTTGAAAAAATGTGTAATCCTATTTTCGCCCGTTTTAAGATGAAACTTCGACGATTTCGCTGATTTTGAACTGTATGAAATCGCAATGGGAAGTGCCTACAGTTTTATTTTAAAATTAAGTCGAGTGACTACTTGCTCTCATGAAATCCTATATTTCACCATTATAGAGCTACCAGGTCAAAATTAAAATATTTGAAGCGTTTGCGTTAAAAATACAGCCGTTTTAAGTTAATTTTATGCGTTTCTTGACTTTGAAAAAAAGCTCCAATATCCTCCAGCGTCGCAACGCGATTTTTCGATGCTAGACACATTGTACTGTGCACCCTGAAAGTTTCGTTACCGCCTGCAACCGCCCGTGATCACCGCAGCGTTTTGAATGTAAAAAGTACCAGATATCTTAAAACTGTCGGTGCCGGCCTGATGCCTCAAGGCGCGCTAATCACGAGACAATCGGCGAAAACGAGAAAAGGTTCAAAGTAATCAATTTCTTTGTTAACACTCTCATACAACATGCATCACCTCATTCAGTCCGTTTCAAGATTCCCAACGTGTTCCCGGAGAAATGACATCGGAAATACGGTTTTCGTATAAAGAGTTGAGTGAGTTTTTTTTTTCAACGGTGGGGATTTTGAAGTGCTTTTGATAAATACCCACCGATCTTTGTCGGATTCTCGAGTGGCAGAGGCAAAGGAACAGTTAGAGAGGCGCTTCCTCCCTCATTTGAAGGAAAGGTTCCGAGCTGTTAGTCAAAGTAAGCAGAAATTCATTAGAAAGTATGGTGACTGGCTTGAGGGTGAGTTCATAGTCTGTTTTTCGACTCTTCAGTTGGATAGTTCCTCCTCAAAAGATATAATAATAATTACAATAACCATTGTATTTATGGAGAAATGTAAGACACCTACATTGAACGTACGATTTTAATTGATGAATTTGAAAAACGCGATTAGAGTGAATTTTATTGCACGAGCACCCCTCCCAGGGTGTGTTCTTACTATTTACAATTTTCTATAGCTTTGAAATTTTTCCTTTGAAACTCACTCCAGGTTTTATGTATTATATTTATGATGTTCTGTTCTAATACGTAACGAAAATCGAGATGTGGCAGTCAAAGTACGGCTAATACTGAGAAACGATTGATCCTACTTGCTTGGCTATAGGCTAGATCGATGCAGCAGGTCAACAACCATGGGTTATGATCGTTTTTCTGAACATTTTTGAAGAAGTAGAGCGTGCCAGGATTTATTTCCGTTTTAAGGCCGTTTCCGACCACTGTGCGCCGTACGCACGATTTCTCCTAAACGGCTGGAGCAAAAAATCTGAAAAAAATTTCAGGAGGCACACAAATATGATCAACTGAACAATCCAAATAGGTATTTTTGTTGAGAACAGATTTACGTGCTGTATGCATATCTCCTGAAAGTCAATAATCGCTCTATCACCTGTGAAACACGCACACTCCAAAGCTTAGTAGAAATTCAAATTATGAACGCAAGCCACTTGAATAATAAACCCCAGTGAAAGAATTTGCAGCGTTTTACATTTCGAATCGCATTGCTACGATGAAAGAGTCATTGATGATGTATTATAATCTCTTTTCCCTCCCTAATTTTACCAACCTCCGCCCCTCCCCACAGAAAAAACCAAATTAATATCGATTTAATTAGAGCTTTCCATTTACCCACCAGGTACGAATCCCCGCATAATCAAATAAAATTAATTAGGTCAGGATAATTACTCGGATCACGTAAATATTTTCATTCAATTAAGAGAGTGATTGTTACTCCGCAAGACGTATTTCGGGTCTCGGACCTTATCTAAGGGGCTCGGAGGTCTTTAATAAATAGCTCGCCAACCGAAGTGGTAAGGTGTAAGGATGGGGTTGGAAGGTTAAATGGAGTGGACCGGAAGCGGACGTTCCTTTGTGCGCCGCCTCCAGCGTTAATTACCAAACTCAAGTTTGGCGTCAATATCAAGGGAGCCCCTCCGGTCTACGCCCTGAGAAACAAGCTTATTCAATTGAATAGTAGCCACTGCTAAAGTCAATCAAAGCGTTGAGTTCTCTTTTGTCTCATAAAACATCCGCTGTAGAATGGAGTTCATGAAATAGATTGTAGTGTCTCCAATATTTGGGGGTTTTTGCTCTATAGACCTCTGTCATCAGAAATGCAGCAAATTAGTGTAACAACCGGTTATTTTTACATCGCACGGAAACTGCTAAGGAATATCTGATCCTTTCAGATTAACAGTAATGCTCTTCTATCGAAAACCTGAAATAATTGTAGAGTTCTATTCTCAAAGGAAATTCCGTTGAATGAGAGGGTAAGCTCGTAATTACTTTCCACGTCAAGACTACAAGAAGGTTTGTTAGTTTCGTATAAATATATAAATAGCGCGTTTTTGCAAATCATTGATCTGCATGGGCTGTCTCGAAAATCTTGCCGTATCAATGTAGGGATCTCCATCACTTATTTTGAACAGTATTGATTTATGCAAGTTATTGAGTTGGGTAGCTATGGTTAAAATAAACAGTTGCTTTTCGGAATTTCCAAAGACTCGTTTTGGTTTATTATTCAATAATAAACCATTCTAATCGCTCTGGAAAAAAAAAATTCCCCCCCCTGAAAATTCCATGGTTCATGTTTCAAGGGGTGTGGAATCCAAATCTGCAATAAAAATTTTCCGTCCGTCCACCGAACGCACGATTTTTCCCAAACGGCTGGAGCAAAATATCTGAAATTTTCAGGAAAAATCCATGGTGGTCCGACGACGCCCCAATTCTTGAGCCAGCTCCCTCACTCAATTAAAAGTGCCCTTTAAGGGCTGTCAAAGTTTTGTAAAATTCCTAAAAACCTCAATAAAAGTCGAAGGCGGCCTAAATTTGGACTCTTTTTCAAGAGCTTTCCGCGCGGAATTGAATGAGCCCCTCCCCAGGTCCGTAGGTCAAACCATTCCCGATTTATGGTGCCAACATTTGCGTTTTTTTGTTTATTATTGTTTGTTTGTAACCTAGTGATGTCCGGCCGATAGCGTCGAGTCGTAGTGAATGTGGATACTGAGTGATAGCCGATGTTGATACAGGTAGTTTATAGCCGATACGCGGGTTGAAGCATTCTGACATGCATGAAAGGCTGATGATATATATTATTCAGTATTATTAGTGGGGTAAATTAATATTCTTTCTCTGGGGTTTATTAAAATTCTAACTCCCCCTGAAAATTTCATGGTTTACGTTTCAAAGGGTGTAGAATCCGAATCTGCAATAAAAACGCTGCAAATTCTTTCACTGGGGTTTTTCACCAAAATACCTATTTGGATTGATCAGTTGATCATAATATGATCAATAATTATTTGTGTGTCTCCTAAAATTCAATAATCGCTCTATCACCTGTGAAACACGCACACTCCAAAGCTCAGTAGAAATTCGAATCATTAATCATTGAATAATAAACTCCAGTGAAAGAATCTGCAGCGTTTTTTGAACAGTTTCGATTTGTGCAAGTTGTTGAGCTGGGTAGCTAAGGCTTAGATAAACAGTTGCTTTTCAGAATTTCCAAAGACACGTTTTTGTCTCTATTCATTGCTTTTGTAAGCAATCACGCAGCTATGCCGGCCATAGTAATTTACCGCTTGTAAGAAACCTACTGGGCAGTGTACCAATAAAACAAAAACATTCATATCTGGTCAATTCAGGTTTTTAATTTAGTATCCAGTTTTAATTACCATCTTTCTCTTTTCAGCATTCCAAACTGATGTATAGCACGAGGATTTCTCTCGAAGGTACCTACCTAATGATTCAACCCATCCATCCTTTGAGGGTGGAAAGATCTTTAATCAAACACAGTTGTTTCGACGCGTTGCGACAACCGTAGGTAATCGGCTGAGATGTATATCAAGGGAAGAAAGTGGTTGTTCGAGTCCAATTTTCCTAAGGACGCTTCATTAGTCTGAAAGCCAACCACATTAAGAAAATTGAGGTCAGATGATAATTTTTCTTTCGCAAATTCGCTGATAACAACGTCGAGCCGAAAAGCTACAAAATTAAAAGTACGACGATTTAAGAAGATGACAACAACATCCTTCCTGGTTTCGTAAATCATGACGTTGTATGTTTATTTATTTCCGGATGGAACGAAGTAAAGAAAAGAAGTCCATAGAAACCTCAAAATAAATCAAGACGGCCTAAATATGGACTTTTTTTGGAAAATTATTTTCCATGAGCCCCTCCTCAGGTCTGCAGCTAAAACCATTCCCGATGTATGGCCCGATTTATGGTGCCTACGTTTGCATCTACATTCACTACATCACTAGGTTACTGCAATCAAAGCAAAAACAACAGCGTTTTTTGCTTTTGTTTAGATCGCAGTAACCTAGTGATGTAGTGAATGTGGATACTGGAATGAACTCCTAAAAGGGTTTATAGCCGATACACGGGTTGAAGCATTCTGATATGCATGAAACGCTGCAAATTTTCACCGGGGTTTATTATTCAATTTCATTCATTTGGCTTGCATCCGTGATTTGAATTTCTACTAAGCTTTGGAGTGTGCGTGTTTCACAGGTGGTAGAGCGATTATTGAATTTCAGGAGATATGCATGGAGCACGTAAATCTGTTCTCAACCAAAATACCTATTTGAATTAATCAGTTGATCATATTTGTGTGCCTCCTGAAATTCAGTAATCGCTCTATCACCTGTGCAACACGCATACTCCAAAGCTTAGTAGAAATTCAAATCATGAATGCTAGCCAAATGAATGAAATTGAAAAATAAACCCCAGTGAAAGAATTTGCAGCGTTTTTTAGATTTTTTTCAATCTTTGTTTTCTTTCCTGAGTGATTCTTTAATCAAGGCCCTTCTACAGGTTTTACATCTATTCCATGTAATATAGATAGAAGTAAGAAATGTTGGGATATTCTGGAAATCACGAAGTGAGGATCATCTGTGAATGAGGTCAGTGCCAACTTTTCCTTAGAGACCCAGCTTGCTAACGATCCCAAAGTTTTCTCATATCAATCTTCTCTGTAGCAATCATTTGTATATCAGCGGGTTGCCTACAAAGTTGTCGTATGAAAACACACTACCACATCCACAGAATACTCCCACAGTCATCATTCTGCTGTCAGCAACTAATTCAACATCAAGCCCCCAACTAGTCTAACGTACGTTTTGATAGTTATTCGAACTTTTCTCTGTTTATTAAGCAACAGTATCACTACGAAGAAAAAACGCTGCAAATTCTTTCACTGGGGTTTATTTTCAATGATTCATGATTTGAATTACTACTACGCTTTGGAGTCTGACTGTTTCACAGGTGATAGAGCGATTATTGAATTTCAGGAGATATGCATAGAGCACTTAAATCGGTTCTCAACCAAAATAACTATTTGGATTGATCAGTTGATCATATTTGTGTGCCTCCTGAAATTCAATAACCGCTCTATCACTTGTGAAACACGCACACTCCAGAGCTTAGTAGAAATTCCAATCATGAACGCAAGCCAATTGAATAATAAACCCCTGTGAAAGAATTTGCAGCGTTTTTTTGTGGTTATCAGAATGCTTCAACCCGTGTATCGGCTACAAAGCCTTTTAGGAGTTCACTCCAGTACCCACATTACTACATCACTACATCACTAGGTTACTGATATCAAAACAAAAACAATAATAAACCAAAATAACGCGAATGTTGGCACCAGAAATCGGGCCATACATCGGGAATGGTTTGACCTACGGACCTGGGAAGGGGCTCATTCGATTCTTCGTGGACAGTTCTTCAAAAAGAGTACAAATTTAGGCCGCCTTGACTTTTTTTTTAGGTTTTTTAGTTCGAATTTTTTTTTTCAAGAGCGATTACAATGGTTTATTATTGAATAATAAACCAAAAGGGATTGACACTTTTTGATTTCATACCAAACGAATTGATTTATTGAAAATGGGAACCAATCATCCGTTACTCTTAACACTATGTACTGATACACTCGGAGTCATTAGGGTTATTGGTGAAGGTGGGGGGTCTTCATTTTTCTGCGATAGAAGGAAAGTGACAAGTTCACGGTAAGTGTCCCATTTTACTTGCAACCCTAAGGTTTCCTCATACCAATGTTTTAACTAGAAACTGTTACGCTTTTGTAGTTTGATTGCAATGTTCCTGACAGAAGCCACATCACACAAAACATCTCCAGAGTAAACATTAGGTTATCAGACATAAAATAACATCAAACAATATCCAAGTTTCGTTGCTGATTCTGGTTTGATAGGATGAGCACGTTTTGAATATCTAAACCTATATCTACTTACGTTGCAACAGTTTCTCTCGATAAATGTAGATGTCCAGATACTAATGTGCCTAGCAATAGTAATGATTTGTATGTTCAAGTAAATTTCTTTGTACCTAAATATTGCAGCTGATTTGTCCAACAAAAACTTTGGTGGCACGATCAAGCTGCCTCCCTCAAGCCAGACCTCGACGTCAGAAAGGAGGGTGCACTTGTTTGGTTACTACCAGGAAATGTAAACAGAATGTAGCGCCGTTACGCTGAGATCAGTATGTGACAACCGATGTGGGGGACCCATACAAGAATGCCAATCTCTTGGCCTTCACTACAGTGTCCCGTCAGATATATATCCCACAAAAGGGGTATAATGTTTGCAGTATTTCTTCTACCAAGGTCCCATCATGAGAGCGACAGGTGATATATTTATTCCACCGCGTATATTCGAAGCATTCCGAAGGGAGGGAGGAAAAAAGATAGGGGTTATTCGTGAAAGCGGAGAGTGCGGATTATCTGTGAGTGAGGGGGCGCGACTGTCTTTCCCGTATTTCATATGGTAATCCGTGCGCTACTACCAGCTTCTCACTTTTACGTCTGAATCCTCGGGTTGCCACTCGGAATACCCAAACGGGCCTCTTCCCTTCCGCCCCTCTCCGCAATTCACACAGGTGTTGCGTAAAGACCCTGAGAAGCGTTACCCAACAGATGTTAGGCGCGGAATATAGAATTAGCCCTACATGAAAAACGGGTACACAACCTGTATGAGTGAAATCATTTATAGCGTCGTGACTGATATCTGATGTATATCTCATAAAATATCTATTTTTTCCATCTTCATCTTGTAACTAGCTGTTTTAAAATGGATTCACCATTACTCGAATTATTGCAATAAAACAGGTGAAGGATTCATATTTATCATTTCATACAAAATTCTAGCCGAAGTCCTGTTATCCTTTTTTGGTTTATCATTCAATAATAAACCATTGTAATCGCTCTTGAAAAACAATTCTGACCCCCTTTGAAAATTTCATGGTTTACGTTTCAAAGGGTGTAGAATCCGAATCTGCAATAAAAATTTTTCCGTCCGTACGCCGCACGCACGATTTCTCCCAAACGGCTGAAGCAAAA
This sequence comes from Creontiades dilutus, assembly GCA_031894815.1. Lineage (NCBI taxonomy): Eukaryota > Metazoa > Arthropoda > Insecta > Hemiptera > Miridae > Creontiades > Creontiades dilutus. The sequence goes on from JAVIWC010000561.1 coordinate 12,867, forward strand.
AAGCTGAAATTTTCAGGAAAAATCTATGTTGGTCCGAAGACGCCCCAATTCTTGAAACAGCTCTCTCACTTAATTTAAAGTGCCCTTTAAGGGTTTGTAAAATCCCTAAAAACCTCAAAAAAAGTCAAGGCGGCCTAAATGTGTACTCTTTTTGAAGAACACTCCACGAGGAATCGAATGAGCCCTTCCCCAGGTCCGTTGGTCAAACCATTCTCGATCTATGGAACGATTTATGGTGCCAACATTCGCGTTATTTTGGTTCATTATTGTTTTTGTGTTGATATCAGTAATCTAGTGACGTAGTGATGTAGTAATGTGGATACTGGAGTGAACTCCTAGAAGGCTTTGTAGCTGATACACGGGTTGAAGCATTCTGATAACCATAAAAAAAAAAAAAAAAAAATTAAAAAAAAAAAAAAAAAATGTTGCAAATTCTTTCACTGGGGTTTATTATTCAATTGGCTTGCGTTCATGATTTGAATTTCTACTAAGCTTTGGAGTGTGCGTGTTTCACAGGTGATAGAGCGATTATTGAATTTCAGGAGATATGCATAGAGCGCGTAAATCGGCTCTCAACCAAAATACCTATTTTGATTGATCAGTTGGTCATATTTGTGTGCCTCCTGAAATTCAATAATCAATTCAGGTTCAATAAAACTAATATTTTTAAAAATACAGGATCCCACTACAACCCCCCTCCCTCCCCATTCTTATAATCAAGGTCAAGGTCAAAAAAATTGTATGTATCATGTATGACGTAACTGAAAAAATAAATCGACAGGATCCTTCTACTCCCATCATCTCCGGCCTTGCCAGCCAAAATTTACATGTTCTCTATGTTTGGATTTTGGTGTTTTAATTTGTTCTTGCAAAATAATTCCTCATCTCCCTTAAAATATTTGTTTACACCTAATAGGTACGTCTCTGGTATTTATGTCTAAGAAAACATACGTATTTCTCAAATAAATAAACTGGACTTTTCTAACTTTCACATTTGCTATTGTGGGTGAGAATCCATGTTTTTGAGACCACTTCCAAGATCGATTTTCGATCTAAATGGAGCATCAAGAGGGACGAATTGAAAGATGAAAGGGTGACAAGGAATTGAGAATAGGTCAGTCGCCGCAAGGAAAGCTACCCCCTACCCCTGGAATGAGGTCACAGTAAAATGTCACCACTGAGCGAGAGGCGGCCTGGCATCGAATCAACCATAAGGTCATTCGGGGAAGTGGCAAACAAGAACGTTCCATCAAGCGTTTGAAGTATGAAAAATACGCCCGATAGGAAGGTGAAATCGATTGATATTTAACAGGAACTGATGATCTAGAACAGGGCTTTCCAAACTATTTGGCCCAAGGGCCATACCATAATGTGGAGGTTTTGGGGTGAGCCAACAGGGGGCTCTGGGGGGCAAGGCCCCCAGCTAAAGGGGAGTACGGAGGCTTCCGCCGGAAAATTTTAAAAATTAGACACTTGAAAACAGTGTTTTCAAGCACCCCTAAACGAGTTTGACCAATTCAAAATTAGGCCTAACATAGGAACAAATAATTAGTTTTTATTGATTAAATATATTTTTTTAATTCCATGATTTCTTTTTCGTAGTTTAATATAAATTTTATCCATTGAATTTTCAGGAACGGAAAATTTTGCGAATCAGACAGTTGACATAAGGGTTTTTAAGCACTCCTAGACGAATTCGACAAAATAAAAAATTACTCCCTATTGAAGAAACAACACTTATTTGTATATAAGAAACATATTTTGTATTAATTTATTTAAAATTGTTTGAAGCGTATTTATTTCTTCGTATTAGATTAGATACATTTCGTCCTGCAGCGAGGACTTCTTCAGTCTACAACTTACTATGTCGTAAATATAAGTAGAATTTAGGTATTGACGTCGTGGTGCCACCACGCATCTCTTCAGTTGTTTATTACTTGAGGTTTATGCAGGTAAGTGAAGTTGTAAAAAATATTCTCTCATCCTTTTTGTAAATACAAAATGTCATAATTGAAACTTCGTTGGTATCAACTGCGTTAATTATTACAATTCATTTTGAATGACAAAAAGGGAAGAGAGGAGAGATGCAAGTAAAAATTAAAATTTTGTCATTCATAATAGAATTGTAGTAATTAACGCTGTTGATTCCAACGAAGTTTCAATCATGACATTTTGTATTTACAAAAAGGATGAGAGAATATTTTTCACAACTTCACTTACCTGCATAAACCTCAAGTAATAAACAACTGAAGAGATGTGTGGTGGCACCACGACGTCAATGCCTAAATTCTAATATACCTCGCTGCAGGACGAAACGTATCTATCGAATCTATCGTACCTAGCGTTTTTCTTTGGTCAGCGTAACTATAGCGAGCCTGCAACGCATTTCCTTTTTTTAATGGTTATCAGAATTCTTCAACCCGTGTATCGGCTACAAAGCCTTTTAGGAGTTCACTTCAGTATCCACATTACTACACCACTACATAACTACGTCATTAGGTTACTGATAGCAACACAAAACCATACGCATAATTAAAAAAAATAACGCGAATGTTGGCAGCATACATCGGGAGTGGTTTGAGCTACGGACCTGTGGAGAGGCTCATTCGATTCCTCGTGGAGTGTCTTCAAAAAGGGTACAAATTAAGGCAGCCTTGACTTTTTTTGAGGTTTTTAGGGGTTTTACAAAACTTTGTCTACTCTTAAAGGGCACTTTAAATTGAGTGAGAGAGCTGGCTAAAGAATTGGGGCGTTGTCGGACCAACTTGGATTTTTCCTGAAAATTTCAGCTTTATTGCTCCAGCCGTTTGGGAGAAATCCGGCGTACGGCAGACGGACGGAAAAATTTTATTGCAGATTCGGATTCTACACCCTTTGAAACGTAAACCATGAAATTTTCTGGGGGGGTTAGAATTTTTTTTTCAAGAGCGATTACAATGGTTTAATATTGAATAATAAACCAAAATTATCAGATGATCGGAGCAAAAGTTTTGTAAGATGATTGTAATTTGAACCGATAAAAACAAAATTTACTTCTAAATTCGTCAGAGACAAAATCACTGGTAGATACCAATTGTTAGAGTTGCATCACCCAACAAAGTTGTTTGTAGTTCTATAAACTTCCTAATAACGGAAGAATGTAAACTCACGAATCCCACGACTCTTAAGAAGTAACAAATATTTACATTTTACATTGTTTGAGAACGTGGATTCAAACATATTCAAGGACAAGATCGCATCAGCCGTGGGGTGGTAATAATCCTGACCTATCTAAAGAAATCGCCACGAGACCTAAACGTAAACAATCGATTAGCTCCCTCTCAGAGCTCTGAGAGAATCTTTATCCGCATTACTGCTCAATCTGTATTTAACAGTTCTCGCTTGGTTGTTTGATACAAAAGCGTACCAATGAATCATAAATACGGTGTCCATAATTTTGAAAAAGAAAAGGAGGACCATATAAGAAGTGAAACACAAATTGTATTAACCAATATTTATTCAGAAAAAAATAACTAGCTTTCAAACTAAATTATGCATATAATATTAATATTACTCTCACAGCTTCGGAATCAGGTACGTAACACAGGTTAATATCATTGTTACACAAATAAACGTCATTATCATATTGCAACTTAGGAACTATATAGTAGTTGAACAAATTGTGAAAATAATATGAAACTAGAGTAGTCATTTTTTAATCATATTTGGCAGAACTGTGGATGGCTTTAAGCAGATGCTCGTGGTTCTTCAAAGAAGCAAACATTTGTATGCAAATTTCATCAAAATTGTGATAAATTTGCATTAGGTACCTTCTTCAGAATGTTAACGCCTAATTGTTTTTTTTTTCTGCACTCCAATAGTTATTAATTACTGAAAATAAGCGTTCAATGGGTGCGCTTGTTGCTCTTAGCTAAATATAAATTCGCACACAATCTTTGTTTTGGCCAGAAACACATGGTTGGAGCGCATGTGATTGAAAATTTCACTCCAACGCATTTCTGAGGCGGCTTTAAGCGCGTTCCATTTGCCAATCTTCTCCTCCGATATGTAGTTTTTAACAAGGGATATCTCGTCAAATATCGCATCTATGGTAATTTTAGCAGATGATCGGGCAAAGATGTCAGAGAAAGCTTCACATGACGCTAGCACTTCATTCCATGAAAATGTTTTTTTGAGCAGAATCCATGAAAATAGGGCAAGATCCTGAATATTGGCGTTCCACTTCCGTAGGTAACTTTCACAAAAAGCGTAGAAATCTACGACCTACTCACAACCTATTAAAGTAGGACCTTGGGAGTAACATTTCAAAAAAGGAGGACCTTACCTTCGTTTTCATGAGTTCAAAAATATGGACACAAAAAGTAGGACCAGTACTCCCAAAAGGAGTACTAATGGTCACCGTAATCATAAATGCATTCCTAAGCAGATGGATCAGTGTTAACAGTTACATGTAGCCATGACCTATTTTTGTTTAGGTTTAAAACAGTGACAGTTTAATCATGGGACTGTATTCGACCAGGCAAAGTTAATGCTTTTTTTTTTCAAATTCAAAGTGGTAAATATCTAGTTAATCAGATGTATTTAGACAGCAGTAGGTTCGGACAGTTGGTCTCACCATTTGCAGCACAAATTCTCAATAGATAGCAATGGCTTGGCACTAAATGACTCGGGTTGGCCGACAGACGATCGTATGCAGTGAAGGGGTGAGGTGGACCATTTGGATTTTGATGGTCCGCACGTCTGTAGTAACATGAATTTATATGTTTGATCAACAAAACCGATGTATAACTCACTTTTTTGGTTTATTATGTTCAATAATGAACCTTTGTAATCGACAGAAAACACTGGGGTTTATTATTCAATTGGCTTGCGTTCATGATTTGAATTTCTACTAAGCTTTGGAGTGTGCGTGTTTCACAGGTGATAGAGCAATTATTGAATTTCAGGAAGCACACAAATATGATCAACAGATCAATCCAAATAGGTATTTTAGTTAAGTACCGATTTACGTGCTATAATAATAATAAACCCCAGTAATATTATTGAATAATTGATTGAATTGAACCTATGTAGTATCACATTCACTACAACTCGACGCTATCGGCCGGACATCACTAGGTTACAAACAAACAATAATAAACCAAAAAACGCAAATGTTGGCACCATAAATCGGGCCATACATCGGGAATGGTTTGACCTACGGACCTGGGGGAGGGGCTCATTCGATTCCTCATGGTATGTTCTTAAAAATAAGTTTACATTTAGGCCGCCTTGACTTGTTTTGAGGTTTTTAGGGATTTGACAAAATTTTGAGAGCCGTTAAAGAGCGTTTTAAATTGAGTGAGAGAGCTGGCTCACGAATTGGGGCGTCGTCGGACCAAGATGGATTTTTCCTGAAAATTTCAGATTTTTTGCTACAGCCGTTTGGGAGAAATCGCGCGCATGGCGTACGGCGGACGGCGGACGGACGGAAAACATTTTATTGCAGATTCGGGTTCTGCACCCTTTGAAACGTAAACTATGAAATTTTCAGGGGGGGTTAGAATTTTTTTCCAGAGCGATTACAATGGTTTATTTTTGAATAATAAACCAAAAAGGGAAATCGAAGGGTGAAACATCAAAAACTTTCGGAATAACACTATTGTTTTTAAGTTCGTTATTGGTAGACGTGCCTTCAATAAATCGAATGAGCCCACCCCTACTTCTCTATGCTCATCTATCCGCTACCCCTAACGGCTAGAATTTTGACAGAAGAAGAACGTAAACAAGAATTTGAATATAAAGGGCCTGAACATTGTCAAAAACGCCCAGTGTCATGTGAAAATCGCGTCAGCTGATATAATGGTTGTGGAATTTTGTTTCAAGAGTTCCTTTTGAAATCAAGATTCTCATATCCACGTATAATTGTGGTATAAGGAATAGTAGGTGAGGAGGAATACAGGGTGATTTCTCCTCGTGGTGTACAAAATTTTTTGGATAAAACTAGACCAAAAATGGAGCAAAACACTGCCAACCGCACTGCTCTATCTCAACCCGTTCCTGAGATAAGATTTTCCAAAGATTTTTTCGAGGACACCACGTTTTTATGTCCACTTTGCCCCAATGTTTTCCAATCTTTTAGTCCATTTTCGGATTCAGCATTAAATTTCCAATAAGATGGTAGGACAGGTTACCATAAAAGTAACTA